>CM046451.1:3307966-3312966 GCA_025506515.1 Flaveria trinervia | reverse complement strand
AAACTCGCCAACGAAGAAAAGTTGGGAAATGTGGTGATATTAGTAGGGAGAGGGCAGTCCACTCTCCCCACACACCCCACATTTCAGCTTCATAAAGAGAAGAAGAGAGAAAGAAGAGAAAAAGAGGAAAAGTTGGTTCGAGTTGGTTCGGGTCGCCAAAATCATCGTGAAGCAAGCCAAATCGAAGCTCTTGTCGTTGTGCTCGTTTATGTGAGTTCTAGAACCCCACTTTTACTTGTTTTCAAATGATTTTGGGGCTGGAAAGCATAAAAACCCGTTTTTGTATGTGTATGTGTTTGACCCATTTGGGTGTGATGTGTGTGATGCGTTTCGTGTATGTTTCCGGGCGTGTGTGTGCTTGTATGGTGTTATGGTATGCATTCCTAAGGTTTAGGATGGTCGATTTAGGCTTAAAATGGGGTTGGATGAGTTTGGAGGCCGAAAACCTTGGCTGCAGTCGGGATGAACTGCATTCTGCATCAGTTAGGGCTAGGCGACCGACTGGAGGCCGAATGGAGGCCATACGGCCGATTAGGGTGCGATTGGGGTCCATTCGCACGATTGAATGTCCATTCGCACGATTGAATGTCCATTCGCACGATTGAATGTCCATTCGCACGATTGAAGGTCCATTCGCACGATTGAAAGGCCAGTCGCATAGAGGTCATGCGACTGAAGGTCCAGTCGCATAAGTGCTCATTCGCATTAATCCCATTCGCATGAGGTCCATCCGCATTGTCCATTCGCACGACTGGATGTTCATTCGCATAGGTGTTCATCCACATGAGTCCATTCGCATAGTGTTCAGTCGCATGGAGGCCACGCGACTGAAGGGTGTCCATACGCCCGAATAGGGCTGTTGTACCCGAGGAAGGTGTAGATTGACTTCTGACTTTCGGGGGAAAGTGCAGATGTAAGTTTTTGTCACACCCTCAAAATCCACTTGCGGAGTTTTACCGCGAGGCGTGTGAACAAACCAGGATCACAGTCAATAGTTACTCAGAACGACTCTAAATGCCATAATTCAAACAAAATCAACCAAAATACAAACTTTAAACAATGCGGAAGCGTTTTGAGAACAACCCAAGTCAATAAAGTATAATTATGGCAAAACAAGTGCCAACCCAAAAAGTAAACTATAATTATTAAAATGTCAGATTGTCTTGAAGCATAGTGTCTTAAAATGCAGTGAACCGTGCAGTGCTCCTATGGCAAGCAAGTTAAGGACCTGAGAAAAGCATACTAAAATGTCAACACATAGGTTGGTGAGTTCAAGAGTTTGAGTTCAATAAACATGTAAACAGTTGCGATAATATAAGCAGTGTATGGTAATAGATAGCTAGTCTATTATCAGTAAATATTAATACATAGTGATTTTGCAATTGAAGCTGACTGTGATAGTTGTTGCCTCCTGTCACGACTTACCATGTCGTGACAATGTTCAATAGGACAAATTGCACCCGGTTGACCTCGAGTCACACAGGTGGGGCTCGTCAGACCCAGTAGTACTACCCAAGTTTCCCCGCTATTAAATATTAACAATTCAAAAGTGTGAGGACTTTTCTCATGGTAAACAGCACTATATTAATATTATACACAACTTAAATAGTGAAAGCGTTCGTATAAGTACCAGTATGCTATCTCCCCCAAAAGATATTAAGTAAAGAGTGGGGCATGAACTCACCTGATGTATGCAAAGGTACTTAGGGTTTATTTTGAAAACGAGAGGATAGCCAACCTTCACAGGTTACCTAGATCATGTGAGTACATAAGTACGTGTAAATAAAAGACATGTGAAACCCTAACCATACCAAAATCAAAGACTCAAGCTTCCAGACAAATAGACACGTTTGACCTAGTTGACCCGTTGCCCGTTGGTGACATTATGAGTTATAATTCAAATAAAGCCAATGAGCATACAACATACATAATTGTAAGGATTCCTGAAGTCTGATGCAACCCAAAACTGCCTAAGTGTCTCAGCAACATGCACTAAGTACTGAAGTGAAGAATGCTTCAGAAGTTTTACACAATACATTAGAAAAACATTCTAAGTGTAAAATCTTCCGAAGTCAAGACCAATATCTTCCGAAGCCAAACATAAGTCTTCCGAAGCTTCAAGAGACAAAGTCTTCCGAAGCTTCACCCTATGAAGACAGATTTCTTCCGAAGACTTTTAGTAACACATGCTTTATCTGATGTACTATTCCATAAAACACCTTTTCCGCTGCGTCTCTGATAAGTCACCAACTTACAAGAGTTGGTGAAAAGGTCCATGCTTTTGGTAACTGTACATTGAGGTCTTGAGTCTGAAACTTTCCACTTTAGTGTACTTTATCCTTTTTGTAATGTATAAGGATGTGAGCTATGGCATGTCATAGTCACAAGGTCAAAGGCAGATATGCCTTTTGATTCTACAATTGATTTTGTTAGTGTCTAGTCAATTGTATCCAGCTGGCTTTCATAGTATAGCCGCTGTAGGTTGTAGTATAAGTATTTCAAGTTTCTTGTATCTTCGATATGCTTTGTAACACTTGTAAAAGAACTTGAGAAAGCAATATACTGCTCCCTTGAAAACTATACTCTCTTGTTCTGTCTCTTGCTTTACTGTGTTCTTTGTATCACCTTTGGGTTACCTAGTTCACTGTTTGATTAAAGTTAGTTAATCTTCTCATTGTGTTGTTGTGTTGTAATTGTGTTCAAGCCCTTAAACGATCCTGCAATTGGTATCAGAGCACTCAGGCTCGTGATATAAGATCTAACCATCTTAAGATCCCTCACACACACAAAAACTAAACTTTTCAAATGGCTTCCATCTCAAAGACTGATATGGAGACTGGAACCATGAACAAATCCCCATTGATCACTCTTGATGACTTTGACCCTGGTGCATGAGGATGGAAGGCTTCATCAGGTCTCTTGACTCAAGAATGTGGGAATCTGTTGAATATGGACCTTTCATACCCAGCACCCCCTCTGCTACCGGTGCTGGTATGATTCCTAAAGATGTGGCCAACTACTCAGATGAAGATAGGAAAAGAGTAGAGATTGACAGGAAGCCATGACTGCTCTTCAGACTGCTATCCCAAACTCTGTGTACAGAGGTTTTAAGAAGTGCAAGACAGCTAAACAGCTGTGGGATGCACTGAAGCTGATGTATGAAGGCTCCTCTGAAGCCAAGGAGAACAAGAAAGATCTTCTGAAGCAGCAGTTTGAAAATTTCACCTTTAAAGCAGGTGAAACCATGACCCAACAATACTTCAGGTATGTTGAGATTGTGGATACCCTTTTGATGGAGGAGTTCCTCTTGAGAACAGAGACATTGTAAGGAAGTTCATGTCCTCACTTCCTAGGCATGGACACACTATTGTGTGGTAATCAAGAGGACCGAGAACCTTAAAACTCTTACTCTGACAGAGTTATATGGGATTCTCAGTGGATACCAGATGGAGATGAACTTACAAGGTTCATCTGGCAACTCTAACAATCAAATGGGTTCAGCCCTTCATGTGGTTGAAATGGACAGCATAGAACCCCAACATCATCTCCTATGCTACCCTGACAACTCACAAAAGGGTCCTTTCATCACCTTCCCGGAGACACCAAGGGAGAACTTTACTCAAGGAAGCCCATTCCAAGAGACAAGTTCTTCTCAAGCCTTTGTGTCTGCAGATGAAAGCTGTGGAAATTATCTCTTCACTCTTGAAGACCTAGACTGTATCCATCCAGATGACCTGGAATACATGGAGATAGTTCAGCAGATGGCTCTTCTCACTCACAGAGCCAAGAAGTTCTACAAGAGGACAGGAAGAAGATTTCCAAGCAATGCTACCAGTGGTAAGTTTGGGCTGGATAAAAGCAAAGTTAAGTGTTACAATTGTAACCTTATGGGTCACTTTGCTAGGGAGTGTAAGGCACCTAGAGCAAATGGGGGTCAAACACAACTCAGACCAAACTACACTAACAATACCCCTCAGGCTGAGAAGACAAAGCAACATGCTGCGTTGCTGTTGAAGAGGGAGGATTTGACTGGATTTTTCAGGTGGAGGATGCTTCTCCAAACCAAGCATTGATGGCTGACCATGATGAAGCCAAGGTATTAGAACATCTTTGCTCCCCTGAATGCATTGCTAAAGTAAATAGATACAGGTCCTACAACCTAGAGATGAGATATGATCTTGAGTCATTAAACATATTAAAATCTGATTTTAGAAAGTCTGAAAATGATTACAAGTTAAAGATAGAAGACTTGGAGAAAACCATTTCATACTAAAACATGAACATACAGATTTAGAACTCAGATCCAAGATCTCATCACTAAGTTGACTAAGTGCCAGGCTGAGCTTGTGATCAGCAAAGCCCTGGCAGTGAAAAGGTGTTCTTGAAGAAGAGACCTTCAAGAACATGATATCCTCATCCCTACACAATAAGGTTTGTTATCAAAATAGACAGGGACTGGGATCAAATGAGATAGCTCCTCCACACACAATCTTGTCTGTAAGATCTCCTAGGTGTGAACTTGTGAAGATGAGCTTCCTCTCATAATCCAATAAGTGAGGATGATGAAGAAGTGATAGTGAGGAATCCTCTGAGAAGAGTGAAGAAGAGGATTCCTCCAAGGGCCACTATCCTTCTGAGGAGAAGAAATTAACTGTGATGACCAAGTCCAAGAGAAAGAACTTGATCAGGAAGAGCAAAAGGAAGCAAAGAAGGCTCAAGAAATCAGGCTACCTTTGATGCTAAGCAGAAACAAGTGTTTTCTCTGCAGGTTTCAAAGCTATAAGGACTGAAGACATCCACCAAAGCTTCTAGCCAAGAGTTCTGGTTCATGTTCAAATCATCTCAGTACAAAGAAGAAGACTGAGCTGCTGTGTACCACTGCTGCACAGCCTGGACCATCAAATTCCAAGAACAGTTCACAGCCCCAGGGAATTGGTATCTGCATCTACCAAGATGAAGGTGAGAAAGGGATGTGACCAAAGCCAGTCTTGCTCTCAAAA